>CM062832.1:2743918-2792918 GCA_031772345.1 Himalopsyche anomala | reverse complement strand
GGTTCCCGGTAAATTGCTCGAATGGAAATTGCTCGAATAACAAGACAATCAATTTGTTTCCGTTTGTTCTATCCGTTTGTTCTGTCTTAGCCCTAGTCTTCTATGTGTTCTGGAAATATATAGAAACAGTTTGAGTAACTAATTAATAAGCAGTTCTCGTAGAAACACTTCTGTTTAGATAAACTCCATTAAAAGATCATATTTTCCGCATTTGGAGCGAACACGGTTAAAATAAATACTTACGAAAATTATTTTTATATTTCTCTCTCTAAACAAGTGTCGTACAAGATAAAAATGAAATTCGTAGAAAAAGTCGTGAAAAATCGTTTAAATAACCAAGCAATTCGAATAATTTGTAATTCGAGCAATTTCCATTCGAGCAGTTTACCGGCTCCCAAAAGCTTTAATAAGTTACTTCCTGGCAGTGTTTTCGGAAGCAAATTGTATATTATTATAAACGCCCATTTAAAAGTCCAGAACTTTAAGAGTTGTATAATTCTGAATTTATCTGGCTAAAATATTTATTAAGACTCTATTTTTAAAAGCTCTTAGGCAAGTTTCCACTTCGCATTCAAATGAATCGTTGTAATCTTAAGTGAGTTAAGCCTTAATTAGCGTTAACCTTCATAAGCACTTGATTTTTAATAGTCTGTTCCACTTTCAAACATTTAATGCCAAGTTTGACGATCCTTTGATTTGTGATCGAAATCTAAAATTTTCTAAATGTAACAAATATTTTTTTTTTAAAATACATTGTGTTTAATGAATGATATTTATTTTTAAAAATAAACAAAAAAAAACTGAAAAAATGTGTTATATGACTTCAGGGCCGGCGCCACCATACTGGCAAAATAGGCAACCGCCTAGGGCGCAAAGCATAAAAAGGCGCCATAAATGGAAGAGTAAAATATTTTTTATTACTTAAATACATAATATTAAATATCTATGCAGTGAGCTACAAGCAGTAGCTTGAAAACTTAAAAAATCTTTGTCATCACAAAAAGTACTTTTATTTATAGTGCAACAAAATATTGAAAAAAAAACTTTTTTCATTTTGGCAATTCCACATATTCCTGGAACTTTGAAATTGGAAATCCTGGATGAGCTTAAAAAAAATGTGTGTCTTTCCATTTTGGAAATTCCATAAATTCTTGGGTTTTTGAAATCGAAGAGCGAGTATTTTTCTTTTTTAAATCCCCGCGATAGCTCAAAAAAGATCTCACATTTTTTCATTATAGGAAATCCGTTAATTTCCAAGATTTCAAAATCGCCCAGCTAAAACGTCTTACTCCTGAATTCCGAAATTCTACAAGATTTTGTGGTGAATGTTGCCTAGGGCGCCAAATAACCTCACGCCGTCGCTGCATGCCTATCTAACATTGATATTTGTCTCTCCAATTTGTCTTTTTTTGTCGTACCTGGAAAACGTCATCTCGTTTCATTGTAAACGTTTCTAACAACTTTATATTTTTGATAGACTTAATAATTTTGTATTACCTTCTAAGAATCTAAGATAAAAAAATAATCCATTCGAATAAAACTTTTCATTGTAAGCATTGATTTAGAATACTGATATATCTCTTAAAAACTATTATTTATTATTCAAAAAACCGTAACAATCAGCCAATAAAACAAATGCTCTAGCACCTAAGGCAGACAGTGGAGTGAGAGTATCAGGATTCACCAAGTGGTGGTGCGAACGATGATAATAAAGAAAAGTTAATACTTTGAGCCGAGCATCATAAATCACGTTACTAAACTATGACGCAATATCTGGAGGACATTTCAACCGTCAACTGATAAGTTCTGACATCCTTGACAACTCTGATTCTAGGAACCTACGTTAGATGTCCTCTAACAATCTCAAGCCCTAAAGTCATTAGTGAACGAGTCAATCAAGCGCGATCTTAGAAGATCTAGACGTTCACAGGAAAATAGTTGGTAAAAAATCTTATTTATCGACTTCATTTATTTTCTTTTTGTCTATGGTTCAATGTAATTCACGCTAAAATAAAAAAAGAGAAAGTGCGAAATAAGTTGATTAAATAAAAAAAATGCGTTTGATTTATATCTCATATAGAAAATAAAACTGAGAGTAGTTTATTCGAACAGAGTGCATTTTTTCTGGCTTACAATTAAAGCAAAAACCTAATCCTGTGATTGAATATTTCACTGTCGTTTAAGTGTCAATTATTGTCATTTATTGATATTTCAAAGTATTCTTGTATTAATTGTATCCAGGAGCATGGATATCTTAAATGTTTACATTCCTTAACTAATAATTCTTTTCTAGTTTTATCCTTCTGTGTAATATTTAAAAACGAAATTTTGAGCGTTTGAATAAAAACTATTTCTATATGCTACATGTCAACAGCTGACAAGCTATAATAGTAACCTAGAATAAATCAGCTACCAATCAAAAATTTTGATTGAATTGGTATTCCCTCGGTAGAATTCCATTATAATAGGGTAAAAATATCAACGTAGTAAGTTCTACAGATTTTTAATAAAATTAGTTTAAAACTATTTCGGCGTGCGCCATCATCAGAACTATAAAAAAAAATCTTTATAAATCACGTATTTAGAAAATAAAGTTAAATATAAATTTAATTGAATCCATTCAGTTTAATAACAAATATAAGAATTTTAAATTAATGAATTTTTAATTGAAATTAACACCGAATGTTATTTTTCTAATGAAAAAATAATAAATACTTTAGAGTTTGTGTTAATGTATTTTTTTTACTTTCGTCTCGTTACAGCTGAGTTAAAAAAAACCTTTTTCTTACATTTTTTGTGTATTTCAAATTAACCCTAATTGTTACAGGACGTAAAATGTACGAATAAACGATGATTGTACTCTGGTACCATTAGTAACTTTATTAATTCTAGATGTTCTTTTGTAATGAAAACAATGACCACACACTGCCTACAAAATGGTCTGTCGCTATTAATAAAGGAACGATTTTTTCAAATTGCTTAGAGCAGTGGTGCTTCAAGGGTTTTTTCAAAGAGGATGATTTTTCTAAAACAACTTGATGGAGTCTACGTATCGGAAAACTTTGAGTCGAATTTATCAGAAATTTTGTAGCCTCTCCTATATTTCCTTTTTATCGATTCACGACAAACCAGCGTAATCGCTTTAAGGTTGAGTAATCTACGATGAAACCAGCTCAAGTTATCTCTCGAGGCTTTGTTGGATTCTTGATTTTGTTGCACTATTGTGTAATATAGTAGAACGGTTTTTTCTCATAGAAAATTCATTGAGATAGTACAATATTTTTTTTCCGCCTGCGTGGTTAAATGGCCAACATTAAGGTCATGAGTTCAAATCCCAGTACGAACAGATTTATGGATTTCAGTTGAAAGGCATGAATATTTGTGAATTGCTACCTCCCACCCATCGTACTCTAGAAACTGGTCGTTGATAGAACGATTAGCCAAAAACTAGTGCTGTCCTAGCTCTATTCTTTTATGTTTACTCTCTTTGTAAAAAAGATAGATTGAGCAACTGAGTAACAAGAATATAAGATGTAATAAAAAGCTTTTTATGAAGAAATTGTCGTACTTGGTTTTTTTCAATCAATATACGAATTTGTTTCTAAAGACGAACACGATTATAACAAATGTGGGCATTATAGGCCCGCGGTTATATTGTCTGGGGTAGGCATATTTTTCCAAATTCTGAAGATTTCGTTAACGAAAAAGGTAGTCAAGTTTTTTGATAATAATAAAAACTATTCCGTTAACTTATTTAACATCATATCGCTTGTGGAAAGGGAAAAGGACGTCACCCACAGTTTTTTCAAACCAGGTTTATTTCGATAATCACAATGTATCCAACTTGATACACGTTCTATCAAAAGGAAGAAAGCAGCAAATGCCAAATTAGTATTTAAAGTTAGCTTTTAAGTTTGAAAAAGATGAACTTAAAAAAAATTAACACCAAGAAAAAAGAATGAAATAAAGGTTTTTTCTAGACAATTTCTTAACTCAATATAAGATTATCTCAATTAAACACAAGTTTAGAAGACTCCGTGCACTTCAAGGTTGTGTTTATTTCATAATTTGCATATGGTCGAAAATCATCAAAACACATTTTTTGCGCCTCTTGTAAAATTTGATATGTGTGGGTTACGTCTTTTTTCCTTTCCACAGTCGATATGTATAATACATTATGTATCATTTGCAACATTGTCACTAAAATAAAAAAAAAAACACATTAGATAGGAATAAGAGGAGAAGGTTGATGTTGTATTTTGCTAACCAAACCAAACCCCGTTCAACAAAATGTTTAATAAATATTTTGTCAACTTTTCTTATGGAGCTCATTTTTTTAATCTTCCACCCCTTAGATGTCACGCCCCTGAGACGGTGGTCGCGTCGTTAGGCCACGTTTTCGGCATGAGCAGTTATTGCCAAGTGGGTCAAAAAGGAAACTAGACACTGTCAAAGAATGATAGCTCAACGATGTGAGAGATATGTAAACACCTGAGAGGACGCCAAAAGAAGATTGTTCGCGCGTGAGATTTGCTCATCGTGAGAATGGATTTGGCGGAAGGGTGAAATGAATAACGCTAAAATAAACATAAAGCAGATTTGCCCTTAAGCTTTCTCGCATGCTGTATGTATGTATCATATATCATGATTTGTTTTAAGCCAGACACGTAGCGGTTCAGTTAATGTGTAAGCAATGTTTTATCTTAGTATTTTCATAATAATGGCTCCCGTTTTAGCACAAACCTTTATTTGGTTTATTGTATGTTGAGTTATCAATTCAAACACTATAATTTTGTCATGTAAGTCTGATAAAACACACTAGTCTTCTCCCATTAAAATTATAATTGATAACACGTTCATTAAAAAATATAGAGGAATATTATATTTTGGCTGTACAGAAACGTATGGAATACGGTCGTGAAAATGCGACTGCATACAAATAACGGGTGGTGGTGGGATACTCAACAACCAACTTGTATCAGACGAGTAGTAACAATTATGAGCTTCCGTCTTCATCTGTGCGACGTCAAGAACACGAATCCCTGAACGAAAGCTTTCTCACTTTGAATTTTTGATCGGTATATGAGAATAATACAATACAATTAATAACCATTTTGACTTTACGCCGTTATCATAACTTGTTTGCTTTTAAACTTATTATAATGTAGTTTTACCAAGTCACCGACTATGCAATCGATAAGGCATTTAGATTTATAACTAAAATCATATGCGCCTGCCTATATGATAAATAAACTGCACAAAGAATACTATCAAATTTCTAGTATTTGTTTACTGTCGCTGACCTTATACTGTTTTCTGTTGAGTGGATATAGATCGTATTATGAGATGGCAGGGATGGGCTGGAGGAGGCTCAGAGAGGCTCACGTCAGCCCCTTGTTAATTAAAAAAAACAATGTTTCAGGTAAAATCAATACTCAGCTGCAACTTCTGACATATATTATCTATTACGGCTTCAGTATAACGCTTAACACATGTGATTCGAGCAAAAAGAATAGTAGAAACTCATTTCTCCATCAATCTTGACATTTTCACTATTGCAATCTGAGATTGGTTTGTACATTATTCAACTATTGGTATTAATTATTTTAAGGTATACACTGAACTCCACATACGTTCCACGCAATACCGTCTAAAAATACTAAAATAAAAAAAATATGGCGGATAGTTTTCTTTGTATAAAAATCAATTCAGGATGTCAAAAAGTAAAATTCATTATTGCTCATTTTATCTTAATTTTATTTAAAAAATACTTTTAAAAAATCAAAGGTAACAAAAATTATTCACTATCACTATAAGACAAAAGACGAACCTGTTTACGCATATTTGGTACGACATCGCTTTAATCACTTGAGATATCCAGAGCCTGTGTAATATTTATGTCCAAATTTTCTGTTACGCATTGTTAAATGAATGTTCGATATTTCCCCCTTTTTTGCATCGAGTTATTATTTCGAAATCATGTAAAAAGAGAGTTCAGTGTATTGCGTAATTTACATTCTATAAATATATTGAGTTATATTCGACTGCTTAAATAATGATTACGTATAATTGTTTAAAAACACTGTTTGAGATTAATCGAGCCCTTTGTTAGTATTTTTTGTGCACAGTTGAGAGAAAGTTTTACTTAGTTATATTAATAATACAATACTAACTGTATCATGTCTTTTTTAGAATCTTCATTGTTGCTGATTTTGTTGAAGTACATCATTACTTGGAAGCGGGAAAAACACAAAATCATCATTAAGTTATTTACTTTAGTAATGTAGAGTTTCATTTTGTTTAAAAAATTCCCAAATTTTAATTGTGTTTATAATTGACATCATTTGCCACTTACATTTATTGATGATTTTTTAATTGTTTGTTATAGATGTTTTAATTTTGTGTAATTATAATGTAATTTGTAAATCCTTTTCATTGTTAGTAATTGCTTACACCTTTTTATTTCAATTTAACTTGTATAAATAGCACTGTTTAATTTATTTTCCTTATCATCATTACCGTTTGAGCTCTCACCGAGTAAAGTTGTCTGAAATTTCGCTTCGCGAAATTTCAGTTTTTGTCCTGTGTGCTCGGTTGTTTTTAAAAGCCTTCTCAGTGCTTTAAAGTGCTAAGTGTTAATTCTTGTTTAGTATCATAGCTTAAATTAATAATATTTCTCCATACCAGTTACCGTGCACCGGAAGCCATCTTGGCACCCGATTGCCCGGCCCACGTATTATCCGCCCTGCTTTCTTGTTGGTTTTTTGCGAGCACCGCGCGTACTTTTCGGTTCTGACTGACTCATTCGTGCGTTTTTCCCCACCTTTCATCGGGCATTCCCTGTGACTGGTGGGTTCAAGCGTGCCAACGTTTTCGGTCGCCCGTACAGTGCGTCTATCGGTGAACGTGAATATCCGTATTTTTTGGTGAGTTACCTATTATATTATAAATCTCCGTACGTCCGTCCGGCAGATTGCTTACTAGCAATATGCCGGCCTCTCCTCGTGGGTCATCACGGCCCCGCTCGCGTGTAAGCTCAATGAGCTACGATCAGCGCACTCCGGTGCCTTCGCCAACCCCTTCTATCATTATGTCGGGCCCCTCTCCGACTATCATCGCGGCGCTGCCCAGACCGGTGCAGCTCCCCGTTGATCCCCGTCTTCGCAAGCGCTCGCCTTCTCGCATGGACATAACTCCAGTATCTACCGCCGAAACCTGGCTCAGACCTAAAGTTTCGGCCCCCAAACGTCCCCTTGCTCCGTCTTCCCCCACAAAGACGAGCAATAAATTTCGCGCGCTCAATCCTGAAGTCACGCTTCCTTACGTGCCTTCAGTACCAACGTCAGTCGGCCCCGCTAAGCCAAAAAAGTCCCGTGTACCCCCTGTAATCCTGTCTGTAGATAGACAGGAACAGCACTCAACCGTCGTCAAGCGGTTAAAAAATATTCTAGGAGAATTTTTATTCTCTATTAAAATCAAGAACGGCACTTATGCCGTTCAAGTGCAATCGGTGGAAGCCCATCGATGCTTGACCGCTGGCCTACGCAATGGCCAAGCGGTCTTTCACTCGTTTACATTGCAGGAAGATAGGACCTGCAAATCAGTCATCCGTGGATTGCCCCTTCTTCCTGCAGAGGAAATCGCATTCGCGATTACCCAATGCGGGTTCAGCCCAGTCTCGGTTTCCCTTCTCAAAGGGAAATCTCTAGAACCTATAAATCCAGCATACTTAGTAGCTATGCCAGCTGGGACGGACATGTCGTACATGTCCAATTCAATTAAATCTCTTTGTCACGTCAGAGTGACAATGGAGAAATTCCGCGGACGTTCAAGCATCGGTGGCACCCAGTGCTATCGGTGTCAGCTCTTCGGGCACTCAGCTCGAAACTGTAACCGTGATGCTCGATGCGTCAAGTGCCTGGGACAGCACGAGTCGCAAGCATGCACCCGCCCTAAGGGAGACTCATCTCCTGGCGTAAAATGCTGCAATTGCGGAGGTGACCACCCCGCCAACTATAGGCAATGCCCTAAGCGCATTGCCTATGTCAAGTAAATTGTGGCCCGCCGCGAAGCCACTTCCGCCCCCAAAGCAAACCTCCATAAATCAGCTGCCCGAGCAGCAGTACCAAACGTACTTTCCTACAGTAGCGCTCTTGCTGGACCCCAAGTCAGTGCCTGCGTCGCTGCACCAGCACCAGCAAAACCCTCCCTCCCAACCACACTTGTGGAAATTATAAACTCTCTCCTCGACGGCGAGGACGGAATCACAAAAGATGATCTCTCAGCTATCATTGAGAGCATTCGTATGTCCCGCGCCATCCGCGCAAATCCCGCTATGTCTCTTAACGACAGACTACTTAGAGCCGAGTCACTTTTAGACAAGTGCGGACTAGCCACACCATAAAAAAGGCGCAGACCTTTTAGATAACGGGCGACCACTCAAGATCTTAACGTGGAACGCTAACAGCGTTTCTGACCACAAACGACCTGAACTTCAAGCTCTTCTCATAGAACTTGGTATTGACATCGTCTTGATTCAAGAGACTTACCTTAAGCCGAAACATCGTTTTTCTGTCCCCGGTTACGACTGTTACCGTGAAGACCGCCCCCTTCCCGCGAAGGGCGGAGGTGTCATGATATTAGTACATCGCGATCTAAAACACGCGCACCTCCCAACGTCCCCTTTAAACGGATTTGAATCCACAGCTATAGAAGTAGAAATCAATGGTAGACCGCACGCTATAGTTTCGTTGTACGGTAAGGCAAAGGAAAAAATCCTTGCCTCTGAACTTGATCAGCTGCTCAAGCTCAGAAACTCGGTCGTCTTAGCTGGCGATCTTAACGCTCACCACAGTGTATGGAATTGCTTTAAAGCAAATTCCCGCGGTAACTCACTTCTCAAGCTCTCCGAGAAATCGGATTTTGCGATTCTCCACACGGATGAACCGACTCGCATTCAAGGAAAAACTCGCCCATCTTTCATTGATTTAGTGATCGCTCAAAACTCTCCAACCGTCGGCAAACCGAGAGTAATAAACGCACTCCAGTCGGACCACCTCCCTGTCTATTTTGAGATAGGAGGCGCGTACGAAAAAGATCGAACTCCGCAGTTTGATTACGCGAAAGCGAAGTGGAAACTCTTTAAAAAGTTTATTACGCAAAATATTCAACTCACATCGAAAACTCTGCAAACGGAGGCAGAGATTGATTCAGAAGCAGCTGAGCTGACTGAAACAATTCTAACGACTCGTCGTCGCTACGTCCCTAAAGTAAAGCCATCGAACTCGCGAGCCGAACTCACGGACGAAACTCGCGAACTCATTCTTAAGCGTAATAGACTGCGCAAAGAATGGAATAAAACAAACCGCGAAGATCACTTTGTCAAACGTGAGATTAACTCTCTCACGGCTAAAATAAAATCCATGGTCAAAAGCCACAAAAGTGCCCTCTGGGAGGACACCCTCACAAGTTGTCGGATATACACCGACGACCCCAGAAATTCACTCTGGGCCCTCGCGAGACGCATAAAAACGTCTTCATCTGTTATCAAGCCAATCAGACCTGACCCAACCAGCGATAAGTTTGTTTATTCCGATCTCGAAAAAGCCAATGCACTCGCCGATGCATTCGTTAAAAATTTTGAAATTCAGTCGGACACGGACATCGCTACGAAAGCGATTGTTCAAAAATCAATAGAATCACTTGCTGCGCAAAACATCAACCCGGATGATGTAAAAATCGTAGAACCGGTAGAGATCGAAAAACTCATCAAAACACTCGTAGTCAAAAAAGCCCCCGGAAGGGACAACATAAACAATACCATTTTAAAACGACTTCCTCAAAAGGGAATCATTTTTATAGCCAAAATTTACACCGCATGTCTTTTACGTGGCTATTTTCCAGTAACGTGGAAAACGGCTCACGTCGTCGCGATTCCAAAACCTAAAAAAGACCACTCACTAGCTGTCAACTACAGACCGATCAGTCTACTCGATTGCCTCAGTAAACTACTCGAGAAAGTGATACTTGAACGCTTTCTTCCCACCTATAACCCTATCCTCCCTGAATCTCAATACGGGTTCAGGAAAGCACTCTCAACCACCCTTCAGCTATCCCGTATCACGGGTCAGATCACCGAAGACTTTTACAGAGGCAGAACCACCGGAATGGTACTGCTCGACCTGGAAAAGGCATTCGACACGGTATGGCACGACGGTCTTGTCCACAAGCTCGTTGCGACCAACACTCCCACCTACATTTCAAAGATCATTCAAAATTACTTGAAAGACCGCACTCTCTACGCAGCGGTAAAGAAAGAGAAATCTTCTCTCCGCACAGCCTCTGCTGGGGTACCTCAGGGTAGCCTCCTGGGACCTAGGCTATTTAACCATTTTATCTATGATCTCCCGCACCCTACGAACTGCTCCGTCGCTTTATACGCAGATGACACAGCAATCACATCCACCCACAAGGATCGAGACGTAGCGTTACGTCGCCTTGAGGCTGGTACGGCCCAGCTGACTGACTTCTTTTGTCGCTGGAGGCTTAAAGTAAACGGCGCAAAAACAGAGGCGATCCTCTTCACACGAAAGCGAGCCAACAAAAATTTTAAAGGAAAAATCACCGTCTGTGGTATTCCTTGCGCATTCAGTCCAGCAGTTAAATACCTCGGGGTATACTTGGACTGTTCCCTCACTTGGTCTACTCATATTGCAGAAGCTAGACGCAAAGCACACGTTGCAATCGGTGCGTTGTACCCAATTTTCAACGCCAGAAGCTACCTTAGCATGGCAAATAAAAAAGCATTATACAATATGGTCATTAAGCCGACCATGTTATACGCCTCCCCTATCTGGTCTGTTGACATTCCTGACAGCAAACTCCTTCTCCTACAGAGGGTCGAAAACAAATGCCTGCGTATAATCTCAGGCTTGAGGAAAAATGCCAGTACACGATACCTGCGTGCCTGGTACAAAGGCCCAGACATCCAAGAGACCCTACGTCTCCACCGTGCCAGCTTTGAGGAGAGACTGAAGCAGGGGCCTCACCTCGCTCCAACTCTCCGAGCTACAAAAATCGCAAATTTTAAAAACCAACTTAAGGTCTCTAAGAAACTTGTCAAGATGATGTCACAATCCTTATTATGCTCCACTTCCCCTTCTCTTACAGGAAATTCTTTCACAGCGGAGTCGAACGAGAAAGTGGCCGACAGCAATGCCGGCCTTCATTTAATCGCCCTAAGAGATAATCTTTAATGTTTGATCGAGCGTGTGTACTCTTGAAAGGGAGTATACGCACTCGATAATACGAGCCAGGCTCGTTTATTCAGCTAGGGACTGGGCATGTCTAAAATAAGAACAGTAAACTCTTCAAGTTTACGTAAACATTACGAGCAATTCTTGGTAAGAATTGAACTTTTTATGATTCAAAGCCAATCATTCTCGTAAGGGTTTTTTTCTTAACTGTTTTCCCCACACAAAGCCTTTAGCTGACAGAATCTTTTAGAAAGTCATTACGTAGCTAGCTTACATGCGGGAAAGGGATATAAAGACTTAGTCTGTACCCACCCTAGCAATAACTTTAGTCAGGAAACTAGGAGTCCGCTTCGCGGACACCACATATAGTTTCAGTAGGAAAATAAAGGTAGGAAAAATATATATATATATATTTTCCTTATCAGTTTATAATGCTCGTGAGAAGCGAAGCCGGTCCTGATCAAATAAATTTTTAATGGAAAAAGTACTAAAAATCTTTCATTATTTTTATTATAATGCCATTCCACCAAGTATTGACAGTGAACACCTTAAAAGTGAACTAGCTATATTATCAATAAAGTATTTTAAATATGGATTGTAACCAGAAGCATATTATATATAACATACAAATAAAGCTATTATTTGCAAGCCCGGCTTATTCTATACTGGTTAAAAAATGAATCTTGAATTTCGTTTTGTTTTTTTAATTTTACATAACTTTTAAATGATATTTTGTTTGTTATCAAGCCATTTTTGAGACTACTTTTTAAAAATACTTTGAAAGTGTATTTTTATTGACTAAATTACATTCATGGTTCATCATTCACCGATTGCGGAACAAGCCGGGCTTGCAAGTAATAGCCTCAAATATTGTGTATATGTTTTTTTTTTAGTACGCGAAGATTCCACTATACGTAACGTAACTTTCACGTAAAAGCTGTTACTATTTATTATTACGCCACAAAGTCAAATTGACAAAATAAATATATTTCAGAACGAATGTTTCTCGTAAATTCTCAAATTACTCTCTTAAAAAGCCTCCCCTAAATACGAAAACCTTGCTAATGTATCCTGGAGAAAGTATTATAGTTAAGTTCGCAGCTGGCGGAAAAACACGGCGATATGTCCTGGTAAGCCGCCAGATAAAGTACGTGTTCTTTTACCTAAATAGGAAATGCGAAAGAATTGTGTTCAAGTGGTGTGTTAATGACGTGAACCCTAATAAATAAAGACGAAGGAGCTTGCTTATAGGATACAAAGCTCCCGTTTTAAAGGTGTTTTAGCAGAAAAAAGGTTTATACAATATCGAACGCGTTCGCAACCGTGCAATAACCAGTAACTGAGTGTATGTAGTCACATATAGGGTTGCCAACATTTTTTCTGTGACGACTTCGAGACAAATAGCTCAAAACTTAACATCATCCTTATTAGAAAACCATTTTTTTACCATGTCCGCTCTCAATGTGGAACATATGGACTCCTAATAGAGTATATCTCAACAGAAGTGTTTCTACGAAAACTGCTTGTTCCTCACATGCTCAAGCTCTTTTTCTCCAAAAAGAGTAGGAATATAATAATAGAGCTATGGGAAGGACCAGTGGTAAGCTAATCGTTCTCAATACGCCCCGTTCATAGGATAAGATGGGTTGGGAGGGGGAAATTCAAGACATCACATGCCTTCGAACAGAAATTCATAAATCGATTGAAAAATCAATTAAAAACTGTCCGTACTGGGATTCGAACCCGTGACCTCCGTAACCGAAGCCAACGACGTTTGCCACTCGACCACACAGGCGGCAACTAGGGCATACAATCCCGGGATCCCGTTCAATTTTCTGATCCCGAAATCCCGGGATTAACATGGTCGTGATCCCGGGATTTCGGGATTGAGAAATTTTGTGTAAATCCCGAAAAGTGAGACGAAATTGACAAATTTTGGATACCAAATTCCTTGGTGAGCTAAAACAAAAAACGAGGTTTCGTGACAATCCTGGGGAAATTAATCTCCCGGGATAGAAAATTTATCAATCCCGAAATCCCGGGATTGGAAAAAGGCTCCGGGAATGGATACCCTAGCGGCAACCATTAGCTAGTGAAAAAATAAAATTCAGTTAACATATATAACATAATAATAAATATAAATACATTTTTAAAATCTTATAATTACAAAATTTAACGTTATATTCGTTCATAACGTTATTATAACGTTTTTCTATTCATGTTTTTTCTCATCTTTTTGCTGCAATCACCAACTCTTTCGCAAGTGAGTCGGTATTTAAAAAGATTACTAACTGACATGTCTAAAGAGTAGTAGGGGAGAGAACGTACGTTGGAAGGACGTTCAAGAGATTTACACAATATCAAATTTAATAAAAAAAAAACAATTTAGCATTCATCCGGGATACAGGACAGTGACTCCAATTCTGGGACAGTTGGCAACCCTAGTCACATACAATATTATTTACACTAAATTTTTATATTTACACGACTTTAAACTAAAACAGTCTACTGAAAAAAAAAATCTCTATTTTACACGAACTATTGGTTCTAACACGGTTCCCAGACACAAAAAAACACAGAAGCGGATAACGGATTTGAAAATAACAAGAAATTCAACAACACAAGACTGTAATAAATAACAAACAAAAGGCACAAAAAATAAATTAGACGTGTCCGACATTTCCAGCGATGAAAGCGGTTTATGTCCAGTCCCTCAAAAGGTCTCCATATATAATCAAGTAGTGATGAATAGTATTATTTTTTTAAAGCTAAAATATATGCTTTGAATATTATTTTGTGTAATTTACTTATTGGGTATTCATTATTACTTTTTTACACGATGTTCTGTACCACTATGTGCAGGGATGGGCTGGAAGTAGGGCTTCCAATTAACCGGACATTTAAACTAACCGGTTTTCGGTTTTTTTCAAATAAATAAACCGGGTAACCGGTTTAAACCGGATTTATTTTCAAAAAACCAATTTTAGTACCACACTAACCAATGTTTCAAAAAAAAGTATTTTGATTACTTAAAAAACAGTCAATAAGTGCATACAATTAGAACTACCAATTTTCACTATGCGCAAACATGCATTCGTGTCCTTACGATTGTATGCCTAACATTGTCACATTTTTAGATAATTGTTTTAAAAAAATGTAACGCATATTCAGCCAGTGTTCAATTGTATAACACTTCTAATACCTTTCTGCTCGTCTTTATTATTATTTTTGTTTACCACATGTGCATATTGGAAAGACACCGACCCCTTAAAGTAGCCAATGATTTTTGGCACCGATTGTTAGAAAATAAAAAAAAAACGTTTTAGAATTAAATTGTTTTATAACTTGAAAGATATAATAAAGCATGGGCTTGGTCACTTTACCTTTTTATGTATGTATGCTGCAAAAAAAGTGAATATAAATTGCCATCTTTTTAAGTTCAGGTACTTAATACTTTCTCGGAATAATAGCAATCTATATTAATCCGACTAATAAAGATCAAATGAATACGTGAAAAAAATGTAGATTATAAATTTTTGTTTACTAATATTTAAATTGCTTTGTAACAGTACAAGTTTTCGGTTCGGATATTTTTTTCATTTAAAAGATATAATGATGAACGTATTTTTGGTTCAATGAGGTTCACTTGTTTAACTATCATTGATATTTTGAGAATTCTTTCGTATTACAGATATTTGATTGAAAGCAGTATAGTTGTCCATGATTTCGACTACATACTTGTTATTAATATGTCACAGAAATTAGACAATTGAACAGTAAAATACTTTATAATATTGTACTACTTATAATACTATTATTATGTACAACATTTTTAAAAAAATATACTCTACATATGAATAGTTAAATAAAATCTCGTAGTGTTCAAAGTAGAAAAATATTTTTTTATTAACCCGGTTAACCGCCCAAAATAAACCGGTTTTTGGTTTTTTTCAAAACACCCGAAAACCCGGTTAACCGGTTTCGGTTTAAACCGGTTTGGAAGCCCTAGCTGGAAAGGGCTCGGGGGAGCTCGCGCAAGCCCCTTGTTAAATTTCGGCACGGCCGGCAAGCCTCTTGTTAAGATAAGAAAATCATTCGTCTTAGGTCAAATCTGCATCTAACTGCAATTTCTATCGATGGTTAAATTTTATTTTGAAACAAGATTTTGTTTCCGCTTCAGTTTTTTTTAATAAAACACATTGACTTTGGCAGCATAATGAAATGACCCTAGCTGTTTATGGCAAGATTTAAAAATGCCGATTTTGAATGATATATTGTTAACAGATGTCCAGTGTCTCATTTTTATGAACCTACATTACTTTCATGTGTACTTAAGACGTGTATATTTATTTTATTTTACTTTTACGACCTTTATCGTAATTATTTTGCATAGTTTTGAGATTTTTTTCTTATATTTTATTATAGACTTTTTCTTGGAACTACGAAAATGTTATATATGTTCGTTAAAGGATAAGCCCCAGCAAATACATTTAGACTTTTGTCCAGCAAAGCTACATATATTAGGTTCCCGGTAAATTGCTCGAATGGAAATTGCTCGAATAACAAGATAATCAATTTGTTTCCGTTTGTTCTGTACGTTTTTTCTGTATTAGCCCTAGTCTTCTATGTGTTCTGGAAATATATAGAAACAGTTTGAGTAACTAATTAATAAGCAGTTCTCGTAGAAACACTTCTGTTGAGATAAACTCCATTAAAAGATTATATGTTCCGCATTTGGAGCAACAAGGTTAAAATAAATACTTGCGAAAATTATTTTTATATTTCACTCTCTAAACAAGTGTCGCACAAGATAAAAATGAAATTCGTAGAAAAAGTCGTGAAAAATCTTTTAAATAACCAAGCAATTCGAATAATTTGTAATTCGAGCAATTTCCATTCGAGCAATTTACCGGCTACCCATATATTATGGTGGGCTGACTTTTTGAAATTTCAATGCTTGCTTAACAACTATAGTAATAGGGACGGAATAAACCGGAATTCGAATAAAAAATATGTTCTAATATAAATGAAACATTCAATGGTCAAAAAAAAAAAACAAACGGGCCGCATGTGGCTCGCGGGCTATGGGCTATGCATCATCTATATTCAATGGTTTGAAGGCATTATGGCTGAGATTCCTATCCTGTCGGGTCCTGTGGCGCAGCGGTAAGCGTTGTGAGCTTCCGTGCCAGACTTCACGGGCTCGAGTCGCAGCACGAAACAGCATTTTTTCGATCGATTTATCGATTTTTGGTTTGAAGGCATGGGTGCTTGTGATGTTTAAAAATTCTCTCCTACCCTTCCAATTCTTCAATTTAACTGGGCGTAACGAGAGCGATTAGTCATTAACTATTCCTAGGGAGCGGACATAGATAAAAAAATGTATGAGATTTACCGATCTCCTTGTTAAGATATTGGCAGCCCACCGCTGACTATGTGGAAACAATCTTCAAATTTTCAATACCACAATGTGAAATCAATCTTCAGATTTTCTATGTCTTTATCGCTTTTTTACATAGATGTTGTAGAACGTATCTACTGCATTAAAAAAAGCTTAAGTGTACCTACATACCATTTGTATCTGTACTGTTTATCCAAATTAAAACCATCGCAAACTCTACTAAGTAAAATATTTTTACTTCTTTCCCCGTCAAGTAAATATTACACTGTATGTTATAGTTATTTTTTGCAATTGATATCTTAATTAAAAAATCTATATTAAAATGATTTTAATACAGCAGTATTCGAATACACTAACTCAAAACTCAACATACCTGTCTCACATGTTTGAATTTGAGCTTTAAATTAAATATTGTTTTCCTTCAGTGCCAAATCATTTCTTCTTCTTCTTCTTTGGCCATGTTCGCTCCTTATGTGGAGCATATGGCCGCCACGCGGCACCTCCATGTTTCCCTGTCTCCTGCCAATTGCTTTGCATCCTCCCATGACATGCCAGGATCCCTCAGTTCCGCCGAGTACATCCTATGGATAGTACCCGACGGACGTCCGGGACGCCGGAATCCCACCGGTCGAAAGAAAAGGCAGGCAGGATTGAGGCTTTCCGGAGGCATCCGCAGCACGTGACCCAGCCAGTTCCAACGTCTCTCCATAACCACTGACGTGACAGGACGCTGTCTTGTACGCTCCCTTATCTCTGAATTCCTCACAAAATCAAACCACCTCACCCCCATTATCCGACGCAAGCATCTGTTCTCGAAGCTCAGTATACGGTTTTTCCTGAGTCTTCGTCAGGTGCCATGATTCGCAACCGTAAAGCAGTACCGGCAGAATGCAAGCGTTGAACAAGTGGCATTTGGTTTTAATCGAGTACAGTCCCAGACAGTCCGCATTTAGTTGAAATCATTTACAACCCATGAACTATGTATTCCACCAAGAATTGACTGTTAATATAAATATTATACTGTATCTTTTTCCTTCCCCGCATTCGAATGGTAAAATCCTACCACAGTTTTCAGTCGCGAAGTCATTAGATAGGATATTAGTTTTATTTTCTTTGTGTGTTTTTACCTTAAGATGTGAATATTTGGATGGTTTACCTTTCTTGCTACAAAAGTTGTAGATGTTTACAAAGGCTATACTTTTAAAAATACTGATGATATGTAATTTTTAAAGCTAACGATACTCTTGGAATCGTATTATTAATTTTAGTGATAGGAATAACCAACTGAGACGCTGCTAACATTTCAGCGTTCGGTAAATAACATTATTAACTTTTCCGGTTCTAAGCTCAAGAAATGCGACCCCAATACCCACATTTTCTTAAATATCTATTTTAATATGGGTGATACAATGTTTATAATTAAGGTATTCTTATATCATAGTTTTTTGGACCTTTTGTAGTTTATATAAATACGCGATGCGATAACGTGATAAGCGCCCGCTTATCAGCGATCGTTCGTAAGATTATAGGCTGAACGCCGCTAAGCAAGCGTGCCAGTCGCGCATTGACATTTGCACTGAAACCACGTATATTTTACGCGCAACTTAAAATATGATTATTTATTAAAAAACCACGGATTTTTATAAAAAAATGTATGAGGAATGATGCAGAGAGATATTTTAAAGCCTTTAGACTATTTTTTTTTTTGAAATTCATAAGAATAAGGCCAATAATGAGGAAACCACTGGGGTCCCTAAAAGACCCCCATCGGCCGAGAAGTATTTTTCTAGTCTCCGAGCCGCGAGAGTTATTAAATAAATTGAAGTAAACCATAATTTCCATGTATTAACGAATGTAAATTTAAATAATGTACAACTAGTTCAATATGTATCCAAATTTTTTTTATAATTATATATATATATGTATAGTTTGTTGGTTCATGAAAATTAAAACCAGTTTGGAAATGAACTATGTCTTATAATATGATTTTCCGAACAAATATCTTGATATTTTCCTATTTTTAGAGCAGAAAAAGCAATATGAAACTTGGGACGAAATGGATTAAAAATTCGCCCTTATGTAAAAAGGGTTTTCGAGTGGAAACTTTGTCAGGCAAGAATAATACGGATCCCCAAGATCCCTATCATTGTAAACAAATAATGTCAAAGAGGTATTGGCGGTAAGCGGATGCAGTAGATACAAAGTATAGAATAATGGAAGGAATGCGGAGAGAAAGGGTTAATGAAAACGAAGATAAGACTGATTCAAAGAGATTTGATACAACATAAAGTTCTAATAATGCTGGGTGACTCAAAACCTTCACACAATGTAGTATTACATATTTAAACATATTTTGAAAAGTAGTGTGAACAGCATTTTAAAATTGTTGTTCTATTTTGAGTGGTAAATAAAAAAAATGAAATCATATGTCATCACTATATTAACCTTTAGAGAAGTGAATAGATCTATACTGACCTTACTTAAGTTTACTGTCTTTTATTATCATTAGGTGACTTTTTCCAATGAATATATGTAATTCAAAATGGCGCCGACGTACATGTACATCCATACTCCTCTAAATGTTACGAGAAATTGGTAAGTATCGAATTAATTGTTTTGAGTAAACAGCTAATGAACATTTGAATCTCTATGATAAAATCTCTTATTTCGAAATTTGATGTTACATGAATAATTACAGTATCAAATTATAATTGAATGTATGAGGACCAGACACAAAAAAAAGTATAGGACGATTGATTGTCTGTTTTCAAATCTGCATAATCTGCATTTTTAATCTTGATATCTTCATGACTTACTCATTTTTTCTAGGCTTGTTACTTAACAACTTGTTGTAGTTCAGTGATGATAATGAAAAATAAGGTAAGAGGTGTTTCACGTTATATTATATTTGGATTTCTAGTTGGGCAGTGAGTGGGGCATGGCTGCGGGTATTAAAAATAATGACTTAAATGTCGTCAACCTTGAGCAATGTTCATTAAATGAATAAATAAATGTGATACTATATACACCTGTTGAACCAAATCAACACGGAGAAATCATTATTCAAGTATTACTACGTATTTAGTTAGCCACCTGTGTGGTCGAGTGGTCAACGTCGTTGGCTTCGGCTACGAAGGTCACGGGTTCGAATTCCAGTACGTACAGTTTTATAAATTGATTTTTCAATCGATTAATGAATTTCTGTTCGAAGGCATGGATGAATGTGATGTCTTGAATCCCCCCCCCCCCTCCATCCATCCTATCCTATTAACGGGGCGTATCGAGAGCGATTAGCTAACCACTAGTCCTTTGCTAACCCTATCCTTCTATTCCTACTCTCTTTGGAAAAAGAGAGGTTGAGCAACTGAGTAACAAGCACTTCTGTTGTTGAAACACTTCTGTTGAGATAAACTCCATTAGAAATAATTGGTAAAAAAAAATGTATGTAATGTAATACGTAAACCTGTGACGAAAATATTTGAATGTGAAAAAATAGTTTGTACTATTTTTTATTGGGCAGCTTTTTGAATTCTCTGAATCAAAGTGAAGATGTAGAAGTTAATGAATAATAATAAGATAGCAGATTCTTTATCAAATAACATCTGAATAAACACATGCTTGAATAAAGTTCTACTCAGCATTCCAAAGTAAAAATTGTTTCGATAAATTTGACTGTAAAAATATGGGATAACTTATCTTAAATATTTTATATACACGCCATAAAGTAGCCTTTGGGAAGTTATTCCACCTTGTAAATAATTCATGAGAAGTAACTTTACGAATATTTTATCCCAAGAAGGCAAAGGTGAGCGGAAGTTGGGTAGTATTTATAATTTCGGTTTCAATATGAAAAACTTGTGAAAAATATTTGAGGCTATAGGTCTGCATTTCGAGTATTTCCGGGAATGATAACTTCCAACACATTTATCTATTTCCTACTTTTTTTCTGTACCCTTTTTCGGTGTAAGCAATCATAATTTTAGACATTTTTTTGGGTTTTAGGGTAGGAATACAATTCTTTTTGAAGATATTTATCTGCCTCCAAACAACTCTTTTTCGTAAATCCCTTAGATAATTTATCTTCGCTGTCATAACTATTTATCTTTCATAGGTTTTTAGGCTTTCAAGTTATGTATAGCTTTTCAGATAAAGCCGTAATAGATATATTGTTTTAAGAAGACATCTTGTTATGATTGATGATATACGCCCTCCGTTGCAGATTTCATTATCAAATGTATAATACTTAGTTGTAATCAACCTACAAGTAAATGAAAAATCCCTGTCGACTGTCGGATGATAACCATCAATCATAAACATGACGTCTTCTTGAAAACAATGATTATATTTTTCGTAAAAGCTGTTAGTGTTTAATTACTTGAACACCTTGTATCTACCGCCCATTTTATAAGCAAAGCATAACACAATTAACTAATTGCAGGTCTGTATTTATGTTTACTTAATATTACAGTAAAAGTCGCGTAATTGGGGGAGTTAATCTCATGCGAAAATTGCCAAAACTATG
This sequence comes from Himalopsyche anomala, assembly GCA_031772345.1. NCBI lineage: Eukaryota > Metazoa > Arthropoda > Insecta > Trichoptera > Rhyacophilidae > Himalopsyche > Himalopsyche anomala. The sequence continues at coordinate 2,771,740 of CM062832.1, read as the reverse complement.
AATAAATGAAAAAAAATATATGGACGAAATATTTAGTTTTTATGTGGTAAAATGCATATCGCTCGCCAAAGTTTGACTGTATGCACCACACAGACTGACCGTCCAGCTAAAGATGCCGAAAGGCGTAAACCAAATTATTTGTATGTGGGAACATACAAAACTTGAGCGATTCAAATTTAATATTGAAATTACACTTAGCAGATTCAGTCGGAATTTCAAATTATATCACTCTGATCTAAATTGTTCATTTTTTTTATTGTGGTCGCTGTCAAGCACTTAGTGGTCACCACTGTTTTAACGTTTGATGATTTTTTATTATTACATATTAGAGATATTATTTTTTTTTAATTTGAGTCAGCTTAGAGGCACGTATTCATAATTTTTAAATTTTGTTGAATACCCATTGCTTATAACACCTTTTATTTCATTTTGATTTGTATAAATAACACTGATAAATCTTATTTTTTATCAGTTGATATTGCTCGTCATGAGCGAAATCGGTCCTGGTCTTGCAAAATTATGAGTGGAAATTAGTACAAATGAATATTAATGTATAATGATGGTAAATATTTACAAACATCAGCCTTTTCTACGGCTGTTGATTTGATTGGATGAAACAAGTTATGTTAAACTTCATAACAGTTACACGTTAACACAGCGCTTTAGTCTAACAAGAATAATACGATACGTGTGATAGCTATTCTGGTATCACGCAATCGACACAAATATGAGATCAAACATTAAACGTATTTTTAACTCATCATCAAAAATATCGTTGTAGAATTTTGTTGATTGGTGTCAAAGAATTTGGTCGTAAGTAAGTGTTAATGCGAAATTTAACTGGCGAAATTATTGTTTTTTTATAAAACATCGGTTGATAAAAGTTTTTATTAGAGTAAAAGAAGCTTTTGGTCAGAGTGAAAAGGGATATCATTGACTGTGTCGATAAATGATTGTGCGACGTCACAAAAAGCTCTCCCAATCCTCAAATATCTCGCCTTGGATATTATATAACATTCATCTTTTGTCAGAAAAAGTTTTCGTTCGCCGAAAGCGCCTCGATTGTTATCATCTCAAACGTAAAAAGAAATTGACCCCGAGTTGAGGAAAAATACCACATAAGGCACTTAATATACCACTGTAAAAAAGGGTCATCGGTCTTACGGGGCTTTTTTCTGGGGTCGTTATCCCCTTTAGGTTAAGTGCTCGCAATTACGATTATTTTATTTGATGAATTTACATCATCACGGTAATGCCATTAATCTAACAGTGTACAAAGGTCTCAACTGCTCCAGTCAGCTTTATAAAAAGAAAACAATGAACTAACTTTAGTACCAACTACCAATACACTCTCTCATCTAATAACGTGCAATAATGAAAATAAACAAAAAGGCACTATATATCTTGTACAAGAGTTATGAAGGTGATGGTGCTAACTACGATTTTTCGGTGGAAATTTATTCTTTTGACATATCAAACATATAAAAATGAATGTTTGTTTGTTCATACTCTATGCGCTGCCACACTGCTCATCCGATTGCAATAAAACTTTGACAAACTCTTTGCTTGCACTTCCGGGAAGGTAATAGGCAATTAACTTACAGTAGGTCTCATATATAAAAATCAATGGTTGTATGTCTGCCGTACAGTTCATTTTAACAACGTATGTTTGCACTTGTACGAAAGTTATGGTACAATAAATTTACAGTAGGTGGTGCGTGTGTTGTACCATAGACAGTCGGCAGCAAACGTCAAACAGACAGAAAAAGAAAAAATGCAATTCAATAAACACAGTTAAAACACAAACACTTTCTTTCTTTGAGTGGCATTGCAACGCTTGCCGGGAACCGGCTATTAACACATTGGCGACGGTGTGCACAAATTTGTGCGTTTCAGAAATGTTCTGTTGTGACGGTGTGCACAAATTTGTGCGTTTGATTTCCATATATAAAAACGCATGTCAAACACCTTATTTCTTGACATATTTACTTTAATGTGTGATTGGAAAATGTCGCCAAAGGCAAAACTTCGATTATCGAGTCTTTGTTGGTTCAATAACACGATTAAATATGTAAATGAAAACGATGCTAGAATCGTCATTCTTAGGTAGCGCAGTACCTAACAATATTCTCCGCGTCAAGCTATTTTTTTGCAGTTAAACCGTTAAAAAGTTTTGCTTGTTAAACCGTGTTACATATACTAACGAGCTTTATTGTGTAATCGTATATGAAGTTTATTTTACTCTATTATACTAAACAATTTGTGAACTTTTGCCATTTGTTTTTGAGACAATAGAGATTTTTAAACCGTATTTGTGTCATATTGTAATGTGTATTTGAATTTGTTTACTATTTAGATTTTTGCAAGCAAGTTTGCGATTTGTTTTTACGGTCTTTGTGATTAGTTTTTGGGACTATGAATGGTCTTGTGAACGAGTATGTGACGCGATAAAAATGCATTATTTAACTGACGATGACATCATTGAAAAGAACCGAAAATAATAAAAATTTGACACGCGTAATTAAAGTAAATGCCCATAACCATGCGAACCAATAAATTATGACACTTAATAGTTTGATTTTTACGGCATCCAGAAAATCTCAAACTGTGTAACATTTGTTTGCATTGACGTATTATGTGCTTTTTTAACGAAATCATTTTTCAAAATACATAAGATTAAAACAATATATTAACAACACTGTCACTTTTACTTATAAATTACGCAATAAATCAATTAAATTTTCATGTATGGCATGTATGACGCATTCACCCATCGTCTTGAAAGCCAAACCAATATTTAGCAAGTTACAATAAAAAACGTTTAAAATTTATTTTTGCCGATGAGTTTAACTTGGCGAACACAAAAAAAATGATTAGCATAGCAAAAATAAGTAAAAAACGACACTTTCTTTTCGATTTTTCATAGACAAAAAATATTTTTAAAGAAAAAAATGCAAAAATTGAAATATTTTTTTAAATTACCTCTTTAATCACATTACTTATACAACACAAACATTTTTTAAAAATTTTAAACTCTGAATGCAATAAAACAAGAGCAGAAAATATATCGCGATCACAGAAACGAGAATGTGTTGTCTTCGACCAACACAAATGTACTAAAATTTATTTAAATAATATTACAAAATATAAAACGAACAGCAGTATGTTTTTTAAGTCTAATAAAAGTAAAAGTCAACTCGTAAAATATTTTAATTTTAAGTATTCTTAAGCAAAACATATCTTATTTCAAAAGTCATTTTCAATCATAAATAATAAAGTAAATCGACACAAAAAAATACACATACGCAACAAACCCTCTTGAGTAGCATAAAAAAAACAAAAACTCGAAATAAATTAGTTTTGCCTTAACGGATACTGATTACTAGACCACGTGTGTAAACCCGCGCTAGCGTGGGGCCGGGATTTAACGGATAACGACCATTTCCGCGTTAGTGCGGGGCCGGGGTCTTGAGTGTTAAGAATAGGCTGCCATTGTTCAGATGGTTCTACTAATCACTTCACTTTCTTAAACTAATCTCGTAGATGTTGTGGCTTGAAGCCCGATCTCAGAGTGCACCATGCTGAGAATGGGACACCTGCTAGGATTTTTTAAAATGTTCAAAAATATATTCTCCAAATATTAATTGTATCAAAAAAAATGGTTATGGGTCACCAAGTCTAAGATGTTTATAATAAAAAGTTTTACTGTATATTATGAAAATAGTTAAATCACATCGTCTAAATATATTTTTTCCATTATATATTATTTTATTTATTTAAAAAAAAGTTCGTTTTGTTGATACGCACCTCACAGTTTGAAGTTTACTGACGTAATTGAGGTCGATTGCTTAGTGCGGAGCTCTTCTCTAAACTCCCTTTGTCTCGATTATTTATCACCCGCCGCAAGTCAGTTTTTTTTTAAAAATATAGCCGTAAGCAATGTGTTAAAATAAATATAGTAGAATTTATATATAACTTACCTTGGAAATAACGAGCAAATTGCGTATATTTATTTATATCATTAACATCTTAAAAATTAACATTAAAATTAATTTTTTTGCGTATTCATTGATTTCTAGATTCTAAGATATATATAATTTCTTATTGTTTTATTTGTTACTAGCTGGCCCGACGAACTTCGTACCGCCTCAGAATCAATAAATGTTGTGTTAATTTATTGCATGAATTAAATTCAGTTTGAATGAATACTCAAAATGAATTAAGTTCAATAAATGTGCAAAATTCAAAATGAAAAGTATTTTAATTACATTGAAATGATGTAATTCACGTGGCACAGTCGATAGATTTAAAGGAATGCATTAGATCAACGATTTGATTTTGAATTGTGAAGTTTAAATGATCCACATCTTTTTTCTTATCCGCAAGAATTGCTCGTTCACTCAACCAATTGTGATTTTTGTGATTAGATGTTTGGGAACATTTTGTTGATGAAGCCGTCCTTCGTTGAGACGAAATTGCGAAAATTCGGCGGAATCGAAATCAATCCGTTCGATTCTTCAACAGGAACACGGCCGTTACCGACGATAGTCAACAATTGCTTGGAGAAATCTTCGGCAGATGGATCGTTTAGAAATGCAACTCGCATGTTTGTCGTTAGCTGAAATTTCTTCACATAACGCCACAGAGTCGATGATTTGAGGCAAGCGTTTATTTCATCGGCAGCGGTCGATCTTTGAATGACTGGTAGTGTTTGTCGGAAATCGCCAGATAGTAGAATCATCGCGCCTCCAAAACATCTTGAGTCATTGCACTGATCTTTCATAGTTCGGTTGAGTGCTTCCAATGCGCATTTGTGCGCCATTGTCCATTCATCCCAGGTGATGATTTTTTTGCTTCCAAAAATTTGGCCATTGCTGAGTGTTTCACAATCTAGCATGTCGGTTTTTCAGTGGTTTGAAGGTTTAACGGCAATTTCAACGCTGAATAAGCCGTTCGGTATCCTTCTATCTACGTTGCCGCTATTTCAGAAGAAGAAACTGCTACAGCAGTTTTATATCTCGCACGAACAGTGGCCATAATCAATGACATGAGGAATGTCTTCCCAGCTCCACCGGGCGCATCGAGGAAAAATAAGCCACCATTTCCATCATCAATTGCCTTCATTAACGTATCGTACATTTCCTTCTGTTGAGGGTTCAACACTGGTACATTCGTTCAAACTGATTGCTTCAATGCATTTCGATCATATTTACGTTCACGTTCCGATTCTCGATTGAAAGCGTCGTTCATTCCACGATCTGGCGTTGGCATTCCTAACTTGACTAACAAACTGCCGCATATAAGGCAACACATGTCTTCGATCAAAAACAAAGTCTGGTTATGTATCTCTTCATTCATCTCGAGATCGGGATTCCCTGAACTGACATGAATTCGATGTAAAATGTATTCGGACATATCATTTTTGTACTTGTTCCACAGTTCACGGGGATTCGATGGGAAGCATGTCAAAATAATGATAGAAAATAATGTGCGTATCTGACTTGGAGATTCAGAAACTATTTCTTCAGCGATTTTCGTGTCCTAATGATGTATAGTTTTCAAGCAAATTGAAGTATTGACATACAGCACGAAATGTTGTGCACACTACGCCATTGACAGTTTGAAGTGATTTAAATGATGCCGGCCCACGAACATTCACCAGCAACAACCGCAAGTAGTATCATTCGTCATTCTTCAGATTAACTGTGTTAATGCGACCAAGAGCATCAGTAAAACGCACATCCGGATGATCAGAAACCGTATTGCCTTGCTTTTGACGTTGAATTTTTGTTCGATGAAGCGTTCCAAGTGTAATAACGTGCCACCTCAGCAGGGCTGTCGACTCCACAGTGTGGAGTCGTGTAAAATAAGACGACTCCGACTCCAGCTTAAAAATAATTAACGACTCCGACTCTGAAGAAATTTTGCAACAATTTCATTTTAACATATATATATGCAGTGCTTTTTTTTGAAAAAAAAGGTGCCGGAACGCACTTTTTTCGAGCATTTTCTAAGAAGGTATATTACTTATTATATATTCGAATATCATTTTGATAGAATTAATGACGGCTTTTCATATAATGCATAGAAAATAAAACAAAATATACATATTTTAAAATAGAAAAATTAAACATTTATTAAAATTTCGAGAAAAAAAGGTGCCGGAACGCCGTTCCGCCGCGTTACAGGGTAGAAAAAGCCCTGTATATATGTAATACCATCAGATCATTTTAAGTCAGCGAACCATGCAATATCAACACTTTGGACTATTTTGTTTGAATACTCATAATTAAATATATTTTTCAAAAAAAATCTAGCCGCTCATTTTTTACGACTCCGACTCCGGCCTAAATAACGCAACACCTCGACTCCGACTCCACAACCCTACACCTCAGAATAGAGCAACATTCGTGGAAACGGCAAGCTTCGTTTTTGCCAATCAATCGAATACATCCAGCATCGAGTATCCCCAAAGATGCGATGCTTAACAATGTAGTTTATCATCAATCAGCGACCGGATTTTTTGTTTGAATACACGTGCGGTTATGTCGTCCCGATTACTTGATGTTTGTCCGGGGAGCAGCAATTGAACAATTTCTATCCATTTCGGATTGCACGTAAAGGTGATGAATAGATCTTGACGATTGTAATGAAGAACATATGTCATTGCATCTTGCGTATATGCATGCATATGACGCGAGTTGAAAATGTACGTCGCCGGTAGAATAGCCAATCAACCAACATTAGCTGCGTCTCATTCGCGCCACATTATTAACCAATCTAAATACACTGTTCCTGCTATTAGACATGCATCTCGTGTTTGACCATAATTGGATAAATAGATTTTCACACCAGAATGAATTATCGGAATTAAAACTTTATAAAAATCGATGAAAATTCAAAATCGCTCTACATAGCAAGCAGTCAACTGTCAAAGTTGCAGTCAACGCCATCTCGTGGATATAATTCAAACAGCATACAACGTCGTGTGTCCGCGTTCCATTTAGAAGAAGTTCAAATTTGAAAACAAAATGTATGGAGACATTAATTTTCTTTATAATTTCTTTTCCGTGATATTTTTCCGATGTTTTAATGCTTATTCTGCTATTCTAGGCAAAGAGAAATTTAATAAATCAAAGATCATTGAAATCCATTCAGTAATTCTCGAGATATACGTGGTGTAACTAACCCCACTTTGTTTTATATATATAGATTACGGCGGTTTCAAAAAAATACGAATGTCTTTAACAATCAAAAAATACCTTAGTTATTATCAATTACAATATTAGAAACCTAGATAGGATGGTAAAAACCGCCTTGGAAAGCATTTTTTTGTAAAAAAAAAAAACCTACAAACCCTACTTTTTTTTTTTTTTTTAACCATGTCCGCTCCCAATGTGGAGCATATGGACTCCTAATGGAGTTTATCTCAACAGATGTGTTTCTACGAGAACTGCTTGTTACTCAGTTGCTCAACCTCTCTTTTTCCAAAGAGAGTAGGAATAGAAGGATAGGGCTAGGACAGGACTAGTGGTTAGCTAATCGCTCTCGATACGCCCCGTTCATAGGATAGGATGGGTGGGAGGGGAGAATTCAAGACATTACATACATCCATGCCTTTGAACAGAAATTCATAAATCGATTGAAAAATCAATTTATAAAACTGTAAACCCTACTTAGGACGTGAAATTTATCGTTTTTAAATACTGTCATTATATTGATTATCCGTAATAATTTTGCTTCCGTTTGCAGACCTTTAATAAAATATAACAAGGTCCAATTTTTTCGAAGATGATTGGCGTGGCAGCAGCTTTTTTCCATAATCGAAACATTCACGGCCGTAAATCTTTAGGGGGATTCTGGAACTTTGGTAAACTTGTTTTATTGAGCACGGCTAAACTTTGTCACGTATTGTGAAGATGGCGATTTATAGCAAGAAAGCTCTTTGTCGACAGATGAAATATTATTCTTACAACTTCCACCTGAGGAGGTGGATAAAAAGCTATCTCTAAAAAAGCCAGCTGATTCTATCAAATACAATATATCACGAATGAAAAGAATCTCTGTGATTTTTCTGGAAGTTTTTTTAAATTTGAATGGTATTCAAAGATTTAATCTCAAATGAAAAAAGTATTTTTATCAAGCAGAACTTAATATTGAAAAAAAAACATTTCATAACTTACTGGAATTATCATACATTTTTGTTTTTGAAGTACATCAATTACATGGAAGCGGGAAAAACACTAAATCATCATTAATTTATTCACTTTAATAATGTAGTTTCATTTTGTCTAAAATTTCCCAAATTTTAATTGTGTTTATAATTGATATCATTTGCCACTTATTATTGATGATTTTTTAATTGTATGTTATAGGTGTTAAGCATTTTAATTTTAATTTTGTGTAATTATGTAATTTGTCAATCCTTTTAATTGTTAGTAATTGCTTACACCTTTTATTTCAATTCAACTTGTATAAATAGCACTGTTTAATTTATTTTCTTTATCAGTTGATAATGCTCGTGAGGAGCGAAACCGGTCCTGATCAAATTAATTTTTTAAGTGGAAAAAGTACTAAAAATCTTTTATTTTTTTTATTATACATTTTTTGTTCGGATCTTCTTCGTTTGCGTGTATATTTTCTTTAATATGAGCCTATGAAAAATGAAGTGAGCTAAATGGTATTTTAGAGGAAAATGAGTTAGATGCGTTATAATATTCAACATGTCTTAAAGTACAGTAAAAGTAAAATAAAATTAGTAAATACACACTGCAATATAGTAGTCTTCCTAAAATAAGTACAAACGTGATTTTAATAGTTAAAAGTCCAATAGAAAAGTATTACCATTTTAATACTTAGCTCACTTTACTTTTCGATGGCACATATGTAAATAATTGTGATGTTTAAAAATTCGTTTACATATTTTCAAACACTTTTAACTCTCTGAATAAACGTGTAGTTGGAAAATAGCCATGTGGTTGACTTTTTGGGCGTTGGTTTTAATTTGAATCCCCGAACAAACTCTTTCATACATAGATTTTTAACCGATGTGTCCACAGTTATGGATGTTTTTTTTAATTCGAACCTAAGCATTGCGTCATAGGAGCAGCGATTAGTTTACTACAAGTGTTTTTATAGTTCCAGTCTAGTTTAATTTACCCTCGTGTGAATAAATAACAACTGAGTTCTGTAAAAAAACTTATAATGTTCCATTTTGAGTACGCATGCGGCCCACTGAAAGACAAATTAAAATATACTACCAAATAGAAAATCAGAACTTATTTTTTTTGTTTGTTGAATAATATCATTATTTCTTATTCGCGACATGGAAAAGGGCATATCATATATTGAATAGGAAGTCTTATATTAATATTTTAAAAAGTGGTAACGTAACGATATTAAAGGTATAAGATAAGTATATAAAATTAATCGTCCACAATCGTCCTTTTCTACTTTACAAAATGTTTTTGATGGATTTCGTCCATTTTTCTTGTAAGTTACAAATAAGATTACATTCAAACGCTTTTTAGAAATAAATCTATAATATTTGCAAATCAATTTTGTACAAAAGTGATTTCAAGACGATTAAACTTATGTCGTAAAATGAAATAATTTTGTTACGCAATGACTTTTATCAAGCTAGGTTATTTTTCTAATTTTGCCAGAAAACTTTTTTCAGTTTTTAACCAAATTACGTTGCAATTTCGGTTTTACTGTATATCTAAAGATAAAAAATAACTTATATGATATACGTTTTAACGACACGTTTTAATAAACTACCCCCAATGGCGGAATCGCTGAGGCATCATTTAGTATTCTATAAATAAAGATATTTCCCTGCGTGAATGTTAATGCCCGATTTAATCATAGTAATTAATTCTCCAGCGGCGTACGCTGAATAATAAATTAGATTTTACAATGCTTCCAACTTAATATCGCAATAAATTTTAAATCCCAAGCGCTCGCTGTTCAGCGTTTTACCGTCACATTCCTCTCAAAGTTTTATTCCTGTTTTCTAGTGGCCATTTGCATAATATTTTCCACCACACTATATTTCCAACTTTGGGATGGTGTTATAGTTTACTGTTTTAACAACTGATAAAATACTAAAACATATGTTTTGACATTGCGAATTGTTTTTCAGCAGGCACTGTTAAATACCAAATGTTTTTGTACAAAGAATTGTCAAATGTACATCATTTTAAGCGTATGCTGAGACGCAGGTGACGCAGCGCAGGGCAACACAGGTTTTGTATCAGATGAAGATTTTTTCCCGGCCGCTGGCTCTTTTTTCAAATTTTGCTTTGTTGCTTTTTTTCAAAAATTTTCGAGAATTTTTCACTACAATCCCAAAATTCAGGGATTAGTAATATCATAATCCCAAGATTTCGGGATTACAAAAATGGACGGGATTCCGGGATTGGAGACCGTAGTTTGTAGCATGGCCATGCATGATTTCAATGTAGATCATATAGATCAGGGTTTCTCAATAGAGAATTATTTTTTTAGGCGAGCCACAGTGCATTTTTGGAGGGCCACGGGAAATTTTTCCGAAATCCGTAAATTGCTGTGTTTTAAGCATTGGAATGTATGAGACGACCTAAAAAAAAAGATGTCGCGATGATCATTTTGGGAAATCCATAAATTCCTAGGATTATGAATTCAAAACTTCTAGGTTATTGAACATCGAAATTATGGGAAGACCTACAAAAAAAGTCTCGCGTCTTTTCGTTTTGGGTCACAGAAACAGGTATGGGGGCCACAGAAAAAAAAGACACTCAAAAGGGGCCACGGGCCCAAAAAGTTTGAGAAACACTGATATATTATAGATTATAAAGTCTTAACAGATTTTGCTTCGAGAAAATTATTTTTCAACTACTTCTGCTTGTTATTCAATTTTTGAAACGGTCTATGTTAACAGCCACTATGTTAACTACTCGACTAAAATATTAAGGAGGGGTCAGCAAACTCTCAACTGAAAAGAGCCAAGCTGTCAAGGAAAGAGGATAGCAAAGGTATAAGAAAAATATAAATATAGAATATATATGTATATATATTAAGGTACACGTAGCAGTTCTGTCTTATTGTCGACTAATTTTAACTCGTTTGACCTAGAAATACATATACTTCCACGTACAATATACTTCCACGATCGACCAAAAATACCCTTGCGATCGATGCACTGGCAACTTCTATATAACATAAAATATTTTCGTTTGGTAATAAAGCGATATATGCCGCCTGTGTGGTCGAGTGGTCAACGTCGTTGGCTACCGCTACGGAGGGCACGGGTTCGAATCCCAGTACGGGCAGTTTTAAAAATTGATTTTTCAATCGATTTATGAATTTCTGTTCAAAGGCATGGATTTATGTGATGTCTTGAATCCCCCCTCCCACCCATCCTATCCTATGAACAGGGCGTACCGAGAGCGATTAGCTAACCACTAGTCCTGTCCTAGCCCTTTCCTTCTATTCCTACTCTCTTTGGAAAAAGAGAGGTTGAGCAACTGAGTAACAATCAGTTTTCGTAGAAACACTTCTGTTGAGATAAACTCCATTAGGAGTCCATATGCTCCATATTGGGAGCGGATATGGTAAAAAAAAAAAAAAAAAAGTGATAAAATATTTGAGTTCATATCTATTATCATAATATAATCGAGTAAACATACTATATTCCAAGTGCGAAATATTTTTTCCGTTATCTGGGTGGTTTTTATCAGTTTTCTGTAGTAAATACAATGTATGACCCTCGCCATATGGCGTATACTATAAGGGCGCGAGATATTTCATAATTATGCATTGACCTTTCATTATTTAGAACGCCTCTACGACCATTATGTTCCATAATGAAGGGCATTAAGGTTTTCTTGTAAACATCAATTCACAAAGAGATAAGAGGAAAAACAAATCATTGTCTTGCGAGCCCCTAGAACCTCGGTCCCTTGGGTCTTGACCCGATAATTTCAGTATACACTCGCGGTATTTTGATTGAATTAAGTACCACGTTTCAACAACCATATTATAAAAAACACAATATTGGATTCGGAGTTTAATAATAATAAAGCCACTGAAACTAAAAAACTACACATAATAACATTTCATTTACGAATAAAAATACGTTCTATAAAGGATTTATTAAATATTTTGTAACAATTGTAACTGTGTGTATATGGGTCAAATAGCAATAAATGTTTACCCTCGTACTCCCATATCACCGATACTGGCTCATAATGTTCATTATACTATGTATAGAGAATTCCACGTGTTGACATATCAATCCAGCTATTTTCAGCATATGGTTACTTAATGGAAGTATCTCAACCTATCATTTCTTGCGAAAATTGCTTTTATTCAGTTGCTAAATCTCTTTTTTTCGAAAAGAGTAAGGGTAAAGAGAATTGGTAGAATTGCTCGTTAATCGCCGTCATTTTTGGATTGGAACAGGTTAATGGATTGTTTAGATATCATAAAAATCGATGCCTTCAAACAGAAATCGATAAATCAAGTGAAAAATGCTGTTCATACAGAAATTTAAGACCCGTGAGGTTCTTCACTGAAGCCAAAGACTATGAGATCTACTTCATGGATGTGACAACTGATTTTCTTCAATGATTGAATATACTTATTTTATTATGTAATAATAATGTTATTATTTCAATATTTTAAAAAGTATATGTATTTTTCTATTTGACACTTAAGTTACTTAACTGAAGAAATTAAATTAATAAACAATAAATTTAGGTGATGGTTTTCATATTTTGGAAACTATTTTTTATCCATGTCCGCTCCCAATGTGGAGCATATGGCCTCCTAATGGAAGTATCTCAACAGATTTTTTTCTACGAGAACTGTTTGTTACTCAGTCGCTCAACCTCACTTTTTTTTCAAAGTGAGTAAGTAGTAGGGAAAGAAAGATAAGGCTAGAACAGGACTAGTGGTTGACTAATCGCTATTGCTACACCCAGTTATTAAATGATGTGAATTGACATCACAAACACCCAGTCTTCGATCACAACTTTGAATTGAATAATTCTCAAATTCACTGTGATCTTACCGGGAATCGAACCCAGACCTGCGTGATCGGTAGAGCAAGTTCTAACCAACTTGGCCACATCAGGCGACTGGATACTTCAGAATGCTTAAATAGTTATATATTTATTATAACATTTCTAAGCTTCTTTTAAGTATCACTTTTGAATGTGGTTTTTTCTTATCTCAAAACTTTAAATGAAATGTTAAATTTTTAAAATGTCCCAGAGAATATAAAGATTATCATTCAACTTCTTAAAATGAAGACTATGAAGTACTATAGTACTTTTAATAAATTGTATCATGCTTTGGAAACTAACTACGGTTAATTTAATAATAATAATAACATTTTCGATAATAATTTCATATTATAATGTTTCTTGTGTCTTCTGTTATTTCACTATTATTTTCAGTGGCAGTTCCTGACTTAAAATCTTGGGTGGGCTAGAGAAAAGCATATTTCCACTTCACCGAATACATTAATCTACAAGCAAATTAACAAATATTACGACACTACTGCAATGCATGAATTATTATATAATAAAATCAATGATAATGTAACTAAGAAATAATAGAATACGGAATCCTTAAATTCGTCTCTTTCAAAGTGAAATAACAAGTACATACTAAAAACAATACAGAACTGTCACACTGAAAGTCAATACCTGTCACTTTCATACAATACAACGATATTGGTTTTGTGTTTCAATGCATAAGTATGCGTAATGGGCAGATTCTGTTCAGCCCCCAACGATCAACAGAAGCTTGACAGATTGAAACACAATCGTTTGTGATTGATGACGTTTCCGTACATACAAATACAAAAAAAATCTAATCGTGCTTGATTGCGCCCCAGTGTAAAGAAATATTGTCTGTAGTTACGGGCTAAACATCTATAGCCCTTGAGTGGTGTTGCCAGAGTGACGTGACGTTGCCTGTTCCCTGTGAAGTATTTATAGGGTTATTGTTTTTTTATGCCGGCTCAGTTTAAAATTGTAATACAAAACACAATCGAGAATATGATTGTAGGTAGACGTAACATTGTCTTATATTGACAGAGGAAAATTAAAACAAAGATATTATATTCATTTGGGAAAGGTTAGTTACGCTTATAAATGTATTTATTTTGTTCAGCGGCCGGATTGCTGTTCATTTTTATTCAGCCATCTAAAGTTTTGGGTGAAAAATGCAGGTCGGGCTTAGCCCACCTAGCCCAGTACCTAGAACCGACACTGATTATTTTATTTGTGATCAACTCGAATGTTTTATCAGAAGATCTGGTAAATATTCTGACTTCCAAAACTTACTAAAAAATGTTTAGTTTTTATAAAATCTTGTGTTGTGTGGCATGCACGTGACGGAGTCTTTGTTAACTAGGGTTGGACCTTAAATTTTCATTACTGTTCGTTTGACAATATCCCAGCATGGTATACGATCGAGATTTAATTAGGCACGTTCTACACTTTCGTGTAAACAATAGCCAACTTAAAACTGTTAATAATGCTTTCGTGATCTTTTTTTACTGTACCATTAACAGTGACGCATTCAAAACGTCTGTGTTTAAAGGAAGCAGGGCCGTTTATATATGTGCAAGATGTGCCAAGCCCTTAAGCGGAGGCTATAAAATACATCAAGTTCTTTTTTACGCGACTTTTTTAGAAGGCACCGTTTCTTTAATAACGCGATTTTTTTCTTCGAAAAATAAATAAAACACCAGTTGAATAAATTAACTTCGAAATTAACAAAATAAAAATTTGAGGGTGTATTTTTTTTTGTATAAATAACACTCTGATATTGTTTTCTCTTATCAGTTGACAACGCTCATCATGAGATAAACCGGTCCTGATAATATTAACCACTTGAATACCAAGCGGACACCGGTGTCCGGAAAATATGCAAGCGAACACGGATTTCCAATACATTTAAAAAATCAAATGCTTGGTATTCTAATAAAATATAAGCAATATTTTGATAAATATGTGTAGTGCTATTTATACTGAGTCAATATAGGTTTTTAAAATATCTATTTCGAGTGTATATTAAACAAAATAAATTTTCTCAAAAACACGCAGTATCTCTGGGACATATTAATGACTTATTTGCGCGGTATTCAAGCGGTTAAATAAAAGTGAAATCAGTACAAACGAGTAATTTATTTTTTGAATATTTCCATCCAGTATCCAGAGTGATTATATTTCGCAACTGACAGTGACAGTAGCGAATTACTTATAAAATTGAATACGACTATGCATGTATAGATAGGTATCTGTATCTGTATCTGTAAAGTTTATATTAAATAAATAAATTAATGGCTATAAAGTAAAAAAACTTTTTTACGCGAATTTGAAGAGTAAATTTTAATTTTTCATACACTTTTACGCATTTTTTTATTTTTGGAACCAAATTATCAACTTATATGAAAATTAAGTTTTTTTTACGCGGTTTGTAGAACCAATGTATCGCGTAAAAAAGGATCGGGTGTATACAAATAGAAATACATGGCCACATCTCTAGATCTACACACTGCTCGGAATAGGCGGTTTTGTTTTAGCAATATAAAACAATTGCTTTGTTTCAGCACAATTTTATGTTCTTTATTATCTATGAACACAAATTTAAAGTTCCAATTTATTTTGATTAATTTTAGCCTGCCTATTTTATTTTAAATCCATATCAGTTACCAATGTGGATCACATTATTGGCTTTTATTAATTGTAAATTATTTTCTTAACTTCTCTCTCTGGAGACGACAAAGTGTAAATTATGAAAAGACTGACAGTTAGCAAATAACTTTCTCTACCGTGCTCCGTGCATATTCAGAGTTGCATACGAAGTGAGTAAGAAGGTATAAAAAGGTCACAGGAATCCATTTATTTCAACATAAGAAATAAAACTCGATTGAGAAAACAATTATTGAAGTTTCCATACCAAATTTTAGTCCGTGAACCCGTAACTCAGTTAACAATTACACTATAACTGACATAGCAGCTCTTTAAATTAAAAAAAAATATATATTACGTTGAATTTTGAGTGACCTTAGCCATTGTAACTTCGTATGCATTCAAAATGATAATATAAAAAAAAATTGTAGCCATCAAAAAAAATCGTTTAAAAGGAATGTTTATTATGTGCACGTGGCGGCTTTATTCCTAGCAACGGCCCTGATAAAAAGCCACGAAAAGGTTACACAAATACTGTGTTCGAAAGCTTTTTAAAGCTTTTTCGGTATTGTTAATTAAGACGGATGTCTCAACTCGAGCATTTTTTAACAGTGGTTTGTAAATGAAAAATATGTTAATTTAATCAAAAGCTATTTTGCTTTTTAATATTGAGATTGTTTCTGACGGATGGCACGATAAATATTTTTTTTAATCAAAAGCTAAATTCATTGCTTATAGAATTTGTAATACAAAATTGTATTAATGAAATTATGTAGATTAAAAATAAATCTACCATTTCTTTTACACCATGACTTTTCCCAATGCTAGTTACTCCAATTCACACGAATTATTTAAGATAGTTGATTGTTAGTGAGTTGTTACTTTGACATAATGCCTTAACGAGTCTTCTGCTTTGAAGAAGCCAATCGTTAGCTACTTTCCAGTATAATTATATGAAGGAATAAGAGTTCTGCGAAATAAATTCTTATTCAACAACAATACATTAAAAATAAATAAATATTTCCTTAGAATGATTTTTTTAACTGGACTGATTTTCAGTTTTATCTTATGCAACATTTATGAATAGTGATGATAATATCGAATATTCTAATGGGCTTATAGAATCTACAAATTCCGCCTACTGAAAGACGACCAGCGGAACATAGCAACCATGTTTTAGGTGTCCACTGTCAATAATTGGTGAGAAGGCATTACATTAAAACATAAAACATTCTTTTGAACTTTTCTAAAGCCATGCTCGCTCCCAATGTGGAGAAGTTTTTTTACGAGAACGACTTATTACTTAGTTGCTTTCGCTGGGTAATGATGTGGGGCATATGGTCTTTAAGCCATCAAAAAGAATCCAAATTTTTTGTCCTTTTGTTTATAGACTCGATTATGGAAAATTCGGCACAACCGGTTACGAAGTTGAAAACTAACGAAATAACCGTGTTTAAGGGAATATGCAAGAATTTAAGTGATATAAAAAGTCTCATTTGTGTCAAAAGCAACATGTATTTTTACCATTTTTTTTACTTCCAAACAAAATGCGTCCGAAAATAAACCGTAAAGAAAAACCAAACGTATGATATTATAAAATAGAAAACAGGATGTTCCGTTCGGCCGCTTGCTGATTCAATATTATCCATGTACAATATATTCTCTGTGATAACCATCTCTTAGGGGAATACCATTCTAAAATGCTCCAAAAGGTATTATCTACGCGTACCTACGCTTATTCCGAACAACATATTAAATGTATGTTATCATAATATAAAGGTAAAAATCAATGATGCATGCTTATAAATTTTGCACTTGCCTATATACGTGGAACGTCAGTTGAGCTTACACACGTCCACTAACTTGCTATTTATTATGCCTAGCTTTTTATACTCATGAAGTTATGCTGAAATATGAGTTAATGCTTTTTAATAAGAAAAGAGGTCATTTTTAATTTTAGATGTCTAAATACTGGATTTTTTACAACAGTGACATCTATATACGGGAAAAAATAATTTTAATTTAACAAAACTCCTTGTGCAATTGGGCCCATTAGAGGTGAAGTGAGCCTAGTGGTATTAAAAAAAAAGTAAGATGCGTAGTAATACTCTACACATCTTAAAGTATCGTAAAAGTGAAGTACACTTAATCCTTTTTTACGCGATACATTGGTTCCTGAAAGTGGCGCGTAAAAAACCCTCATTTTCATAAAATTTGATAAATCGGTTCCAAATCCGCGTAAAAAAATGTATGAAAAAACGTAACGATGCCGTCCAAAAAAATCGCGTAAATTCAAAATTGTGCAAAAATAAATCGCGTAAAAAAAGGATTGGGTGTCAACTCATTTAAAGCCCATTGCAATATTGTTATTATTAAATAAAAATATGCAATCGACCTAAACACCAAATAAAGACGTGATTGTAATTAAAAGTCCATGAAAAAAGTTTTAGCATTTTACAAGTTGGCTCACTTCACCTATTGAGGTCTCAATTCATGAGTTCTAGCTCGGAACAATTGGAAACGTTTAACAATGAAGGCATTACTAATGAGACAACAAATTACTAACCAACCGCTGCATTGAGTGGATATGGCGTAAGGAACAATTGGTATCCTTAAATTTTGGCTTTTGTTTCTGCTTAATGAATAAGATCCTGAAAACTAAACCAATAACCGAAAACTTACATTTTTCATTTATTTTGAAAAAATCTCGGCATATGTTTAGTTTAATTACTGATAATGATTAATTACTGATGTCACATAATTGTTATTTTCAATTGATATTACAAATGGAAACAGTCAAAATTAAAGCCTTTTTTACAAAAACTGTATATGTCAGTCCAGATCTAAAAATGCCATCTGTTAGTCAATTGGATAAGCTACAAAACTATGTGTTCTTAATAAATAGAAACTAAGCATGTCTCTAGTTATGAAGGCACAAGACACAAACATTTAAATAGTTCTACTAAAACATAACTACTAACAAGACATATCACAAGACAAAAACAACTGTGACAATTTCAGGGTAGACCCAACTCCCTTCTTTCATTTTTAAAGGCTATACTATGGCATCGAGTATCAACATACTTACTTATATTCTCAATATTTGTTTTTTTTATAATACCACAATGTTTTTTTTACTCTTGCTCTACAGTTTTTAGTAACTACTGTAAAATTTGATTTCGATGACATAGCCAGTTTTTGGAATAATTGTACACGACGTATGAAATATATATGTACAATACATACTTTTAAGGTATTCTCTGTCAATACTTGGCGGAAAGGCAAATTAATCTTTGATGATTTTTTAATTATATGTTAGAGGTGTTAACCATTTAAGTTTTGTGTAATTATAGAGTCACTTATACTGTAATTTGTAAATTCTTTTCAATGTCAATTGTTGTTTACATCTTTTTATTTTTGTATAAATAGCACTTTTTAAATTCTAGTTACTAAAATAATTCTAGTAGATTTCACCAATCAATATGTTGAATAGACCATAGGTTCCCAACCTTTTTCGGGTGGCGACCCCTTTTTATAAAGCCATGTGACTAGGCGACCCCCCGAGGAATTTTAAATCCTCGATTTGCTATACTTTTTCGTTATTTTGTTGTTCAAATCCAAAATCGAAAAAAGTTGGCGACCCCCAGGTTGGGAACGCGTGGAATAGACCAATAATTATTTTCTGCGATTTTTCGACTCCGATTCCACAGCCCTGATACACTCGCTCGTTACCAAGTTCATGAAGAAGTTGTAGTTGAAGTAAACATAAAAAATATGTCAGTAATAAGGGAGAGACAAGTTGTCTACAAAACAGAGCAATAATCTTTCATATCATATAAGATAGCTGAAGGCATACAGCATAAATTCTTTGAAACAAAACGCAAGCTGTGATGTCAACGTTAATAAATTAGTTTCTGGAATTATTCTTTAGAATGCCATTGTATTTAGTTTGATTTTTATACCATTAAATGTCAGAGTAATATAATAACATTATCACTTATTGTCAGACCTGTACCTGCAGGTGAACATCGTGGTCTTCAGTCACGATGTAGACCAGCGTTGTCCAACAGAAATCGTTTGATGGGCCAAATAAAATATTACCGGTATATATGGCGGGACGCATAAAAAACAATTTATTAATTAATAATTACCATGATACTTTCTTTTTTTTAAAAAGAACCAAACAATTATCAAAAAAAAATATTTACTTAATAATTAATGTGACAATCGTTTTTTCATAATATTTGTTTTTTTTTTATATCGACTGGTAGTTTATTCGATGCACATCGCAGTTGATTGGTTAAGTTTTCATCGGCCAGCCTGTTGTGACATTTCGTTTTTACTATTTCCAATTTCGAAAAGAACGACTCGCAGCGATATGTGGTCCCAAATGCAGCTGTAATGCACATTGCCAGCTTTTTTAATTTTGGAAAATTATCCTCGAGGATATATTTCTGATAATGCTCACGATTAATTTCTTCATACATGCATTTTAATTCGATGCTTGATTGGAGGTCTATTAACTACATTTGCGACCCAGTTGTCATGTAAACAATTGGATGTCATACACAACATGCTGATATAAATTTGACAAATTCACGTAAGTGCAGTGAAAATAATTGTAATAATAAAAGTACGTTTTGTACTAATTCTGCACTTTTTGTTAAATTTCAAGACTTCATCCGATGAGTATATACTATATTAATCGATACGGGGCTATATGTACATTGTTTGTTACATCGTATTATTAGTATTACTAATTTTTTTACAAACGGCACTGCATCGATTAATATTTACATCAGTTGATAATGCGCGTAAGAGATATAATGGTCGTAATCTTTGATAAACAATTTTCATTTAAAAACAAATTGATGAAGTCATCAAACCGAAACACTTTCTATTTCTAGTCAGACCTTCATACAAAGTATTCAGACGTAATTCAGGTCTGGGGAACCTTCAAACTTCGAGTGGTCTACTTGAAATATATTAAGAAACAAGTGTAAACCAAGTCCTTATGGAATACTGGCTTGAATACTAAGCTTCGCTAACATCACTAAAGCTCTACCCATCTTGTCGGAGCTTTCGGTTAGGTATGTACGCACTGTATTAAATTTCAATCACTTCGGGGATTCCTGCTAATCATTAATGCAAATCTTTTTCATCAAATATAGTGTTCATGCATAGATCAAATTAAAGCGGCAGACAGCGGAAATACTCATAGGATTTCCTTTTTTTCTTTAAGTACAGCTTGTCTAGTAATCGCCATACTGAACGAATATAAGTATCAATACTGGACTAAAAAATATATAAAAAATAGCAAAACATTAAATTAACTATGGTAAAATTAAAGGTGAGTCACGGTATACACCTACAATTAAGACAAATTATTAATTTGATTTATAAAAAAATAACGTTTATTTGATAGGATTTATTGGATATTGACTGTCGCTTTTTTTCAGACGTATCATTGGATTTTTTTTGCATTTTTTATGTTTTAACCAGTAATAAAGCACTGCTTACAAAACCATGCTGTTTCTATCCCACAATTCGACAACTGAATAGATGCAAAATAATACGAAATATGATCTCGCTACCAGTTTATTATCAAACAAATGACTTACGATCTGGTTGATAGTTCTCGTCCGATCATCAAAGTTAAGCAAGATTAAACAGTGTCTTTGGCTTTTACTTTTACCGAATTTCCTTATACATACATATAAAAACAAATTTTGGCTGCTTATAACAGAAGATAACCAAATGAAAAGCCGAACAATGACTCGTTGAAGCTAAAGAAATATTCATTATACTACAAAACAAATGAGTTGATGAGATCACGTTCTGAATAAGACTTTTATAATGTAAAGAAGTTTTTTTTAATGAGAATGGAGAACAAACAGGGCCGGCGCGACCATACAGGCGAAATAGGCAACCGCCTAGGGCGCAAACCATTAGGGGGCGCATAAGTGGAGTACTACAATTATTTTTTATATACTCTAGTAAATAATATAGTATTTTATTTTGACGTTTGTATTTGTTCGTTGTAATTATGTATCGTATTCTACATATATGATTTGAAAAAGAGACGTTGAGTGACTGAGTAACAAACAGTTCTCGTATAAAATCTTCTGTTGAGATACCTCTATTAGGAAGCCATATGCTCCACATTGGGAGCGGACATGGATATTTATAACAAATAATATTTTTAAAAAAAGTGGGATGATTTGTGAAAAAGGGGGCGCGCCAATAACCGTTGCCTAGGCGCCAAATAACCTCGCGCCGACACTGAGAACAAACTAACTACTTTATTTATGATTTTTATCATATAAACATCCTAACACGTTCTTTCATATAAGTGAATTGATACAAGATATTTTCATCATGTTATACTCTTTGGAAAATAAGATTTTAATCTTGAATATACTGCGGTTACACGTTTTCAATCTAGAGTATTTTAGATCAAGAAAAACATGCAAGATTTCTGGATAGCAATCTCTAGACAAGTAAGAGTCGACGTAGAGCAATCCCGGAAGAGATCAAACCCTTTTCTAGACTATAAACTGTAGCACAGATGAAAAAGTATTTTTGTAATTGAGTTGACGTCGTGTACGATGAAGTTTTATACATAATACTTTTTTTACAGAGATGTAAGTGTATTAAATAAGATTGATTCATGAAAAAATGATATTTACTTTCATATTATTTGAAATAAAGATCTTTTAAGGTTGTTTTTAAGAAAAATTACGAAAAACAACTTCGTTTTATTATCTCTAACATGATTAACTCTTGCGATGGCTTATTAAGAAGCACTATTAAGATCATATCGTGAATAAAGCTTGCGAAATACAATCGAGTTACGATGGAAATATCGAATCCGCTGAGGTTTACAACAAAACGAAAAACAAAATCTTTTGAGTGGTATTATTCTGAAAACACAGTTACAAAGTTTAACAGAGCTGTGTTTAAATTGTATTTACCAAGATTGACAGTTTTTTTTTTTTAATTATACGGCTAGCAAAATTTCAATTACGTAGAGTCAGACAATAATAACATAACGCAGTTGAAGATTAAACCACATGTTTTGATTATAAAATTTTGAGAGTTGTGAATTCAGATGTTTTCTTGACTTGTTTGTCTTGACTTGATGGTTTTTAATTAAAATGATATGTTAAAAGGCTGTTATCAATTATTCAATATAACCTAATTTGAGTAAAATAAGACTTATTTGAGATAAGAACGAAACTCTTGCTTAAATTAATTCTCTTTGTGTAGTAAAAAGTTATCCGTAAAGAGTATAATTGACAATAGACAAGTTTTCAAACAAGTTACAGTTGTGTAGCATAGTATTGAGAAGGACATATGTTAAGTTAGGTAAGGTGACCAGGTTTTAAAAATGTCAAAAGAGGACACTGGTTAAAAATGGATATAAAAAAAATCATTATTATTATCATATCGCCGATTTATTACAACGTAATGATGTTACTTTACGAAAAAAACAGTTTAAAGTTTAAAAATCTTCAGAAAACTTTTGAAATTCAATGAAACTCAACTTAACAGTATTTATCGTGTCTTTGTATTTTTTGAGTAAATCTTCATTTTTCTTCAACAAATTTAAGAACGATTTGCAATCTTGATTTATATTACATTCAACTATGATCATTCCTGACAATGTTTCAATCGCTAGTCTGGATTTTTCATTTGTCCAGATATCATTGCAAATGAAAAATGTTTACTCTACGTTGGCGCTTGTGCCCGGCAAACTCAATGCTATATAACTAGAGGACAAGGAAGGCAATTTTCCTTAGAGTAGGACAAAGTAGGACACAATTTTTGAGGAGGATAATGTTTCCAAAAGGAAGACAATCCTCCTCAAAGGAGGACGCCTGGTTAAGCAACAAAATAAACGGACACGAATTAACAAGAGTGACAAATACACAAAATTACATTAATAAATTCAGCTGAAGAGCACGGATGGCTTATATTAAATGTATTTTAGAAAGAAGCAGTGGTGGGCTGCCAATATTTTAACAAGGTGCTCGCTTAATCTCAGAGCAATTCAAGGTGTTCTGGTGAAGGAGTGAATTTTTTTATCACTCCTATGCAATAATATGCAATGCTTGAATAATCAATAGATTGTTACTTAATACACTTTTAATATTGTAACAATATGCAATTTACCGTAAACTTATCAATGTCTATAAATGTACTAAATATTGTGTATACTGAAATTGTCGTAAATAATATATGTTAGAAATTTCAGTTATGTACTAATTTGATCGGAGAAAATTGTTTTCTTGAAAATTAACAAGGGGCTCGCCGGTCTTAGCAAAATTTAACAAGGGGCTCGCTTGAGCCCCTCCAAGCCACCCACCCCTGGAAAGAAGTCGACACTTTCATGTAATACCAATCCACCATTTTGTCAAATGATTTTTTTTCATACGTATTATAAAATATGGTTAAGCGTAAAAGCGTTAATAATAATAACAACTTGTAGGCCAATAATTACTGTTAAATATATAAAATTTTCTTACGATTCATAAGAAAGGAAGTTTATGTTTATTTCTTTATCGAATAATAGGAGTAATGATTTATTAATATTCTCTTTCGTCTTATATACCTTTTGTTCCATAAACAAAAGAAAATCCACAAGCAATATTGTTCGTGTCAGAATAATTATTAAGGAACGTATTTTGCATTGTTTACTCGTTTTCACTAAAACCAAATAATGTTCAATTCAAAATAAATCTCCATGTAAAAATATTACGTTTTTTGATGTAATATAAAATAAGCAGTAAGAAGATAAAATGAATAATGTGGATAATAATAATCCAATATGGCCAGCAGGTTAATGTTATTTTAGTATGAAAGCATTGCGAGTAGTTCAAGGGGCTGAGTGTACCCAAGATTCGCTTTTGTCATTGAATGGTAACACTCGTTGGCACAGCGTGTATGTGTATCTCTCTCAAAGTCCCGCTGTAGTGTACCATAGATAAATTGCTTTTCAGACCGAATGTATTTCAGGTTCGTTTCCTGCGGGGCTTGAGGCTATGTGCCATAACCGGAAACGGGAAGGGAAAGATCCGCCGCTGCCGCAAAGCTAAGCTCGCGTTATTTTATAGCTCTGATGGGCATGCCACTTCTACTCAAGGCCATCCGTAATGCCATAACTATTTTACAGTGGTGCAAATATGCGGATTCACATATTCACGCAGGTTGGTTGATAACGTGAGATTATTTTTATTTTTAAAGCTATACATACACGCTCAACTGATGCTTACATCTCTTAGTGCAGTGACCGCCAATCTATATATTAATAACGGATAATGTCTGTTTGTTTGTTTGATTGTTAGTATGTCCCGCGGCCATATTTGGGTGCAAATATGAACCTTGTGTTTTTTTTGACGCCCGCGCTAATTTATAAATATTTTGAATATTGAATCTTTTAAATTTAATACTCAAACAGGAATAAACGACATGTGGAGTTTTCGCGCCCAGAGAATTGACTTACATTTATTACAAGTAATCAACTAATAGTCTTACCCTCGCCTCGGCGGAATAACAATCAATTCACACGAAATAACTTGTGTCGTTATCGGTAATGCGATAACGAAGTGCAATACGAACAGTTTTTGTAATTTTATATAATACGTTTCTTACAAAAAGTTCGAGAATGAAATATTCTTTGAAATAAAATATTAGAGCTGCACGTTCAGTATTTACAAAGTAATGAAAGAGTGTGACTTCGTACCATTTAACAGTTAAGGGTAGGATATAAGTAGTGGTTAGCTTATCGCTCTCATAACGCACCGTATTTATGATCATTTAAGTGGGTGGGAATTTTAGACATCACAGACATCATTGTTTTCGGACTGAAATCCATTATTTTTTATATATACTCTATTTCATCTTTAAATTCCCTCTCACTTTTATATCTAAATAGGGCGTAGCGATAGCACCAACGACAAGCCATTCACTGGGGCCTAGCTTATCCTTCTGTCCCTACTCTACTCTAAAAAAAGGGTTGAGCAACTGAGTAACACGCAGTTTTCATAGAAAACTACATAGACGACGTTTACATAGGAAAAAAAAGAGTTTATATGAGAAGAAATGGCTTTAAAAAAACCATTCTTGGTGGATTGACAATTTACTAAAAATAAAAACACATTTTTCCTACAAATAATAATAAATGTATTAGTATATAATATCGAATGTGGAAAGGAAAAAGGACGTAACCCACACATCAAATTTTACAGGGGGCGCTAAAAACGTGTTTTGATGATTTTGTGACATATGCAAATTATGAATTATACACAACCTTGAAGTGCACGGATACTTCTAAACTGATGTTTAATTGACATAACCTAATATTAATTAATGAAATTGTCTCGGGAAAACCTTTATTTCAGTGTTTTTCCTTGGTTTTAATTTTTTACACGGTCATCTTTTTCAAACTTAAAAGCTAAATTTAGATACTCATTCGGCATTTTCAGCTTCCATTCTTTTGATAAAATGTATGTCAAGTTGTATACATTGTGATTATCGAAAAAAAGCTGTTTTGGAAAATGGAGAGTTACGTCCTTTTTCCTTTCCACAGTCGATATTATATATATCTATTAATTGTAAGCAAATATTGGAAATTATGATATTTTCTTAAAATTCCTCATCGTGTATTTTGCCCTTAGAGAACATGATAAACTTCACGCATACGAAAATGAATAAAAAATATCGAAACTTAACCTAACCATTATTATTTTCTAAAGCACCTCTATGAAAATCATCGTAGAAAAAAGTATACGTAGAATACTTACAACAATGGCTCGTAAAATTTCGTGAATTTATATAAATGCTTCAATACCTATGAAAAGGAGACTTGAGATTGCGAATAAAGAAAGAATTGAGTAAAATTCGCACGTGTTCCACTCTTTTCCGTTTCTCGCAAATATGAGCTTGTTGTTTTTTAAAAGCCACTTATATATAATATTACTGTTTCTCAATTTCGTTCCCTAATCTATTTTTGGTACTATACATATAAAAAATAAACTTACGAGATTTTAAACAAGAAATAATTCTCAGAAAACATGGCATTGATTATTCAGAGGCGTCTCAGATAAAAGGGTTAACTTTTGATTTTTAATTTATTGTAATAGTATGCTCTTCTGTTGAAATAATTATTTCATACTGTTCAATTTCCCCGGTGAATTTTTAATTACGTGTTTTTTTTTTAATTCATGAATTATTTATAATCTATGCGATGATTACTGTTATTTGGAGGGATATTTTTTTAAATGTAATAGAGATAAATCTAGGGCAGTGTCTGCCAAACTGTGTGCCGCGGAGAAAGACACCTCAAAAATTTTAATTTTAAATAATGCTCATTCATTTAAATTTTCTTCAATTTTTAAATAAATTCAACACCTTCGTATTCAAATAAATATTTGTCACGGTTGTATTTATATAGTAGTCGTCTCGACACATTTTACATTGGTGTGCCGCGGAACAAATCTCATTCACCAATGTGCCGCGAAGTAAAAAGTTTGGCAAGTTTACATAATTTATTATTTCTATATAAACATATTTACAGTTATGTTGTTTGTTTTTAAATACTATAACATATTTTTCCGTGGCGGATTAAGCACGTGAGAGGGCCCAGGCGTAATAAAATTTGAAGCCCCTGTTTTTAGGAAAACATAAAAACGTCAGAAAATTCAAAGTAAAATAATAAAAATATACAAAAATCTGAATGAGTGAAAATTAAATGGGTTATATTGTTTAAGTTTATTTTGAGGCCCCTAATATTCGGATGACCCAAGCGCGCGCCTCATATATAATACGCCACTAATATATTACTATTGTATATTATATATTATTATACGTACCTAAAACAGTTATACGTCCTACGTCAATTTGAAAAAAGTGAAAAATATTTCTTTCAATGGCCAGTGGCTCTACACATGTCTCTACCTATTTAATATAATTGCTGAAATATTATTTACTTTTTAATAAAATTATTGATAATCTACTCGTCATTTTTGTCAGTTAGTCTTTAAACGATATTAGAGCGCATATGACTAGATTGGTCTTCAAAAATAAAAAAAAAGATATTAAAATATCAAATCATTCATATAAGTTTGTTATG